>JAJTUC010000009.1:1285826-1310826 GCA_036971365.1 Dactylellina leptospora
CCTAGTGATTCTCAGCCTTTCTAGTAGATTCTTTAACATATTTTATCAAAAGGTTTACCTAGTAAAATTGGTGTAGATATATGCAACTACTCGTACAGACCTACTGGGAAGCTTTGAAGCCCTCCGCTCCTCCGTTCACTCAGTCGTCAAATATTTGCAAATTAAATCCTTTATGCTCTACGGCAGTGTAAAGCTAGGCCCACGACTATAGATATACAAAGAATAGCAAAATGTTTTTTTTCACCTTGAATAACTTCAAACTCACTTCCATGGCTCGGTTTTGCAATTTGCAAATCCATTTCATAGTCATTTTCCAGACTCTCGCCGGGCCAAATACCTTCACCATCCGGTATCTGTACAGCAGCACCATTAAGAAGCACACTTGTGTAGGCATAATAGCCCGTATAATGAATAAGTGCCCCAGCTCCGGCTTTGCCAAATGCTCTCTCAGCTTTTCTCCATAGATCCTCCGAGAGGGGACCCTTACCACTAACCAGGGCAAGTGATATTCTCCATGAAAGTATTTCTTGTTCGGTAGCACCTGAAGGCTGTCTATTTTGAAGTATATCTTGGATTTGGTTGTCCAACAACCCGACATTTTTTGCAACTCGTATATGGCTATAGAGCTCATATGGGGCCCGATAGTGGGCGCCAATCGCTAAGATTGCTATTTCGCGGCATTTCACTGGGAAGTCCGAAATGCCTGCCAATGATTTGGCAGTGGCTATGTATCCGCTTACCACTGTTTGTGGTAAATATAAGAATTGGGAATATGGACCAATCAAGGCCCCGGTTTTCGGATCCTGGACCGTGAACCTATTACATTGGGATTTGGAATTAACTCTAAAACTGGAAACATGAAAAGGGTTTGAAACGAAGGACATACGAGCCTTTGAAGTACTTCAATGCTTCGCTTACTAATTGATCATGGATTTGTTTCTGGTTCTGATCAAGGGCTTCGGGGGCGATTGCTGGGTATCGAGTAGACATGCTGCGCTATGTAAGAGAGTTAAGTACAAAGAAGAAGTGCGTTGGTGTTCGATAATTTCCTCACAATTGGTTTATATTGGCATTCGATAGTTTTACCAATATTTTTAACTCAGCTTATGAGAGGAGCTAAAGATATGTTATCGGTGTTATTCTGGCAGAACAGATTTATTGATACTCGACATCTCGTAGTTATTTTGTCTTACCAGACATACACTTCATAGATTTATTATTCAATCAATTTCCCTAGCTCCCCCAAAAGGGAGCTTTGAACCAAGTATATCCCGCTCGGAGCAAACTAACGCCCCGAGCGGCGATTCTATCTTTTGAATTTGTGGCGATTCCATTCCTTTAATTTGCGGCGATTCTCTGACACGTAGCGCTATAAATCTCGCATGTTATAACGCCAAGGTTCTTTTTATTTTTTGAAAATACTAGCTGCTTTCTGAAGGCTTAATGCATAGTGGAGATTTAAGATCGTGAGCCTGAGCTATGGCTCCGCTCCATGGCCGTTCATCCCTCAGCTATCATCCTCCCTAAAGATTCCAGAAACTCGAGTTCGCATATAAACCAAATCATATTTCTTTGAAGGCCCAAAACATTAGTTTGTCTAAGAAGGAATGAAAATGATCGTATTGTTCTTACTCTTAGTTTATTGATTGAATATATAATCTTGTGCCGACGGAAGAATACGACGACCATGGTTTATTTAGTTCGCGATGCGATAATTCTTTCAGCTTTTTCGTGGATCGCTTTGAGAATTCTGGGTCCTACTCACCCTTTTGCTCCTGAAAAAGTTCGTAATAATCGGTTGCATGCAACTCAACATCTTTGATAGTACGGGCAAAAGTAGACACAAGTTCAGTTATCGTTTCATGTTTCTGCTCTGAACTAAACCAAAAAAACATATTCGTTTTTAAAAAGCGCGCAATTCGTCCGCACCCCGGCTAAGAAAATGGCAATAGTATGCTAAGTTGCCATTATGCGTATTCTGCCACCTGGCCAGAGCACCAGTCAACGCGTCACCCACCCAGAAGAGCATGGCCGGTATTTTGCAAGTCTGCAACTCAGCAAGAGCAACCACTGGCACGGGGCGGCCCTGGTAGAGCCGCTCTAGCTTGGTTACTGGCTGGCTGGCTGGGTTGCAAAATGTAAACCGCTGGGCTGGTGCACTGGCTAGTGGGTTGGCCGCTGAGTGGTGGGTCATTGAATGCGCTTGGCAGAGTACGCATAATGGCGAACTTAGCATACTATTGTCATTTTCTGGCCGGGGTCCGGACGAATTGTGCGCTTTTTCAAAATGAACTAGATGTTTCTTTGTTTAAAGCACAAACATGAAACGATGAATGATCTTATGTCCACTTTGGTTCGCTGTATATGATGCGAAAACTTGAGTATATATTATATATTCTCGCAATGAAATGAGTAGGATTCTTTCGTCATTGTTAAGAATCCGCCAATATTTAAGTGCCTCTCAAAGGTTGTTTTAAAGCGCACAATCACTTATGGCTGGATCACTGGCTTCAATACTGGGTGCGGGTTTCGCCCGGCATATTCGATCTTTCTAGACAATGCAAAGTAGCATTTTTCAAATTTGGATCCTTTACTCACTGTTTATAAATGCGTGAACCAATTCAGTAATGGTATTTTATTATTAAGCAACTAAGCATCTGAGTGCTTGAGAAACCAAAAGGAATCCATTCATATTCTAATAATTGAATGCTAGTGGGCCCAATCCAAGGAGTTACCGATTCTTTAGCACCACAATCCGAACCGCAAAATCTCCAACGCGACGTGTTTTTTGAGCCAATCATAAAAGCTATACATTTGGCTCAGCCAATCAAGCGGCTTTCCTCGAGCAAATCAACCACCGCTTCTGTTGAGATCAACCGTGCAAGCGTTTTGTGTTGTTGAACATCTCGTGTGCCCAGTTTGGCCAGCTATTGTTGACAGATTTCATAATTAGCCTTGGGTTAATGCTAGGATATCCTGGCAGTTATAACTTTCAGGTACTTACCCTCTCAAGCCCGGAAGCATCCAGTAATTCACTTTGTTCGGAATCAACAATTGCGTGCCATATCCGCCCAGCATATGATTGACAATCGCAGCAGCCACTTCCTCCATCTCAAGAACTTCAAACCCCTTTGCGTTCAGCGCTTCGTAGAATTGATCGACGATAGGAGTTCTAGTCCAAGTTGGATGAATTATACTTGTTCGAACTCTATCCGCCTTGTAAATGTGTCTAAGTTCCTGTCGAAGTGTTTCGTATAACCCAACGAGGCCGCACTTTGTCGCACCGTAATCTGTCGTTCCAGTAATGGGGTAAAAGCTAGTCATGCTGGCATTAAACATAACATGGCCGTGGTTGTTTTTAACGATAGAAGGAAGGAAGTCATGTAGTAGAGCGTAATTGCTGATCAGATTGACATCCATAACTTTCTGGATTGAAGGTAGATCTTTATCCAAGATTGGGTTTAAAGTACCGATACCTAGAAGCCAAGGGGTCGTTAGTTTTAGAAAGAACACTCTAGAGTATAACAAGAGGTGCGACTACCTGCGTTGAAGAAAAGTACAGTAGGATTGCCGTGGTCGGTCCGAATTTCCTTCCCAATCTCAGGTATCTTAGAAAAGTCTGAGACGTCACATTTATACCAATGAACATTTTTGACTGTCATATGCCGTCGAAAATTTGTCGGTTAGTATCTTTATTGAAAATCCGAGAATGATCGCAAGTTTCGTGAACATTCTTGCTTACACTTTGCTATTTCCGGTTTTAGAGGTGAGATTCCTAATACAACGGTTTTGATGCCGCGTTCTGCTAGTAGCTTAACCACTGCTTGGCCTATCCCATTGCTACCACCAGTGACTAATACGACTTCTTTATTCCAGTCGTACTTATCAGTAGTCCAATTGTTTTCTGTCTTCCATGACAAATAAGAATTGATGTTCCAAGCAAGAGAAGTAGAGAGAGCAAATGCAGACAATCCGATAAGAAATGAGGTGACAGATGAGTGATTGACAGAGGGTAAATATCTAGTGAAAAGGTTGAGAAAAGGCTCTTGTAGACTAGCTGGGCAGTATTTCAGCAATACAAGCGATGACGCGGAGAGAAGTGGTATAGATATTCTTGCCATGATAAAACTGTGCAAATAAAAACTGTGCGAATACGAAGAAGCTCTTTGTTCGATTGTAATGATATTCTAATGTGTTGTTATCTCTGCAATGTCAAAAACAGCTCGAAACCCATCTTAAGTTATAATGTTAGCAAAACTGCGAGCGGTGTTCCCATTTGTGTCTTGCGATTGTCAGAATATTGTGGAGAAAACGGAAATTCTCGGTCTCCGAGATAGAACTATCTGCCAAAAAAAGTCCATTAGCTGTTTCAAATTAAACATAGTAGCGGAGCTTCTCAGCATCCCCAATCCTTTTCAGAAAAAGGGGAATTCCCGAATAGTCATACTACTCCGTGGAGATTTTGCGTTTCAAAGTTTAGGTTGTATGATCAATACAGCCAAAGATCCCAGAATCTCAAAATGCTGAAGCAAGTCCTATTATGCGCTCACATACCAACTGCCGTTCAGGCCATTTGCTACCGATATTCGTAGTTTCAAAGCCCAAAGCTCTTTTCGGAACAGAAAATTATAGTAGAAGCCGCAGACGTTCATTTAATTACGTGAAATGGAGCAAATACTCCTCGCATTTTCATTGCAAAAAATGCCTGTTCAATAATGGTTTTTTCTAGCGCCTGAGCTTACACTTTCTGGACATTTCAATGCAAGTACTAGGGTTCCACTAAATTCTAAGAGTTTCTAGTCTCGCTTATGATTGAAATATTTGATACTTGGGGCTTTAGTGGCTCGGTGAATTAAGAAATTTTCACCGGATGGGCATATGGGCTCGGGGGTATAAACCGGGGGAGCAAGACGAGCAATACTTCGCAACGCCCCCCAAAAGATATTTTCCCCGAACACGATGCTGAGTTACAGGGGTAATTCAGCAGCTGAACTCTCAGGATCCCCATTCGTAGAAACGCAAGGAACGGAATTGTGATTTCTGCTGGCGACGTATACGTATACGAGACGGCGAATTCAACCTGTCATGGTGAACAATTTTGCGTTGTCGCTATTATGTGACTTGTTCTGCTCAAAGATATCTTTTTAACGAGCGCGAATCAGGAGTGTTATAAAAGAGCACCCGCAAATATTTCACTTTAGCCTAAGACTGTGTCTTCTATGAGCGACTGATATACACGTTGCATACAGAATAACTATAGTTCGTCCATTCGTTCAGCCGTTTTAAAAGTTAGAAAAGACAACGTTCCTGTGACATCCATCGGAATAATGCGCTTCCTTTGCCTCCATGGGCTAGGGACCAACAGTAAGGTATTTTAAGTATTCACCTCTAATCGAATTCGAATTCTTAACTAAAGAGCAGATTGAGATAGGTCCTTGAAACACAAACTGGTAAGCATATCAAAAGGTCGAGATCCTCAAGGATTCTGCATCACTGATAGATTTATTAGCGGCGATACGAGCCGAGCTTGGTGACGGTCATACGTTTGAGTTTGTTGAAGGAACCTTGAGTTGGCCAAAGGCATCCGGTAACTTTGATTTCACTACATTAGCACTGAATATTCGATAGAAAACAGCATACTGATATAAATTGAAGATTTGGGTGATCTCTTCTCAGACGATGCTGAATATTTCGCATATTACGATCCCTATAATGCGGCAAGCATGTATAGTGCTATATCAAAGCTAGAAGCTTATATCGAATCTGAAGGCCCTTTCGATGGGATGGTCGCTTTTTCTCATGGAGCTGCTCTGGCATCCAGTTTTCTGCTTGGTCGGAACAAAATAGGGAAAGAAATTAAATCCTTGGAACCATTTAAGTGTGCGATTTTCTTTGCAGCGGGAATTCCATGGAGCGTCGAAGATCTCAAACAAGGCAAGTTAACCAGAGTAGACAGGAATTATGGAGCGCAAATCTATATTCCCACAGCTCATATTTGGGCCGAGAACGACCCTCTAGGACCAACTATGAGCGCCGTCCTACAAGATCTTTGCATTGCGCGAGTACGGCACGTGCACGTTCATACAGAAGGGCATACTGTACCGGGAAGAAGGTCTCCAGAGACGCTCCGAGCTGCCGTCAATGCCATTCGTCGAACTATTTGGGACATAGAATCTGTATCTGGGTAGTGTGTAATCTCAGAGAGCTTCACACAACAATCATATATGTCTCTGTTAGAAACCACGCTGTAAACATAACTCAAACTAGCTTATTTAAAAGGTCCTATATCCCATATTACATTGACATAGTGACTCCAGTAAAATAAAGAACCTTAGATAGCCCTGGCAGCTAAAAAGCCATTCGCATTTTTTCGCTTATTCAAATTAGATTTAGCAAGATCTTATAGAATACATGGAGCGAGTTGTTAAAAAACCTCTAGGTGTATGTTAGTTCTTATCTACTGAAGCTTTAATCGCGGGATGAGCATAAGCTCGATACGATAAGCTCATAAAGTCTGTTTACTGAGCACGAATGTGATCCTACGTTTGATGGATCCTCCATGGACTAGGTTCTCCGTAAAACAGTTAAACAGCATCTATGATAATGATTCTCCGGATGATCAAGGTATATCTATAAGCATGATTGATACATGATAAGCTTCATATGATTGTAAAGCTTCGTATTACTAAATTCAACAGGTCCAAGCCCCGAACTAAGTCTCCTACTAAGCTCTGATGTTTGGGTTAACCATCTGCTTCTAGAATATAGCGAGATGTCCGCACATGTTGCTCCCAACTGCCGAATGGGAAATGTACCAATAAAATTGACGGCGCCCTAGCTTGGGGTTTTAGCAAACGGAAATTGATCGGCGAAATTGAGAGCGGCGTTCGGCGAAGTTTTTTTACTATAGTTAGTGCCTCGAACTCGGGTAAAATTACGCTATATTGTCTTTCTTATTGATCATAGCTAGGGCTTATATGGCTGTACTGTCGATAGGTTTTAGTATAAATATATATATGTGTGTATAGGAGCACTCGATATAGAGCTTTGATCTCTGAAGATTTGTACTACAATATATTTCATTTCATAACTTATATTTCTTTACGATGCCGGTTTCTACATCAGCAATGCAGGCTATGGCGTCTGAGCCGCTTGCAATTATCGGTTTCGCTTTCAGGTTCCCTTCTGGAATCGAGACTACTGAGTCTTTCTGGGAAATGATGCTGAAAGGAGATACAGGTCTATCTGATATACCTGAAGATAGGATAAACTTACAGGCCTACTTGGATATTCATGGTGGAGACACTTCTAAAATGGACGAAGTCTGTTATCTTCCAAAAACTTTTTGAAGCCATTTCCCATTTGTTCTACATTTTGATGCTAGATGTAGTCTAATATTCTGTTCTCTGGGTTAGAGTTCGAAGCCTCAAGGCTACTTTTTGAAGGGAGACATCAGTGCTTTTGATGCTCCATTCTTCTCCATCACCGCGGAAGAGGCAGTGGCAATGGATCCGCAGCAACGATTGCTCCTTGAAACATCATATCAGGCGATCGAAAACGGTATTACAGCCCTTCATATCCAAAAATAACTTGTTTCTACGAGACTAACATCTAAAACATAGCCGGCCTGACGCCTAAATCGGTAGACGGGAGCAAAACATCAGTGCACGTGGGTTGCCTATCTCAGGATTATCGGCTCGCAGGCGCTCGAGATCCGGAAATGGCTGCAAAGTACTCAGCGACCGGTACTGAGCTCAGTATATTGGCCAATCGATTGAGCTGGTTTTTTAATTTAAAAGGACCTAGTCTCTCTATTGAGACTGCTTGCTCCAGCAGCCTTGTGGCTCTTGACTTAGCTTGCCAGCTGCTTAGAAATCGTGAGACGAATATGGTATGGCTGCCCTCTCCTCGTTTAGCTTGCTCAAATCTTCGAAACTTATCATGATTTTCTAAACACTGATCGTTCTCAAACTTGGTTTTAACAGGCCCTGGTAGCAGGAACAAGTCTCATGAATATGCCTGATTTCTATATATACCTAGACAACATGGGGTTTCTGTCCCCAGATCACCGGTGCCACAGCTTTGATGCCCGAGCAAATGGCTATGCCCGTTCTGAAGGACTCGGGGTTCTCATTATCAAGAGACTTTCGGATGCCATTAAAGATAACAACACGATTCGTGCAGTTATACGTGCTTCTGGTACTAACTCGGATGGATACACTCCCGGAATAACACAGCCTAACGGTGACTCTCAGCTTACTCTCATACGTGAAACATATCAAAAGGCCGGACTATCTATGCAGCCAACCATGTTCTGCGAAGCACATGGAACAGGCACTCTCCTTGGGGACCCAATAGAATGCCATGCAATCGGTGCGGCGTTTCGCGCCATGCATAGCCCAACAGACCCGCTTTACTTGTAAGCACCAAAACTGCCTACTTTACGGCTCCCATTACCATAAGTGATACTTAAGACTGACTGGGATTTAGAGGAGCAAGCAAAGCCAACATCGGTCACATGGGAGCTGCTAGTGGCATTGCGGGTGTAATCAAAACAGTTCTTGTTCTCGAGAGAGGAATGATACCCCCCGTAGCAGATCTGGTACAACTCAACCCGAATATCGATTCATCCTATTATAGACTTAAGGTAAGACCGTACATTAACGCTAACACTCAATAAACTTATTATTGACGACGATGAATCATACAGTTTCCAACGCAGGCAACACCGTGGCCGAAGAAAGGTCTACGAAGAGCCTCTGTTAATTCGTTTGGATTTGGTGGAACTAATGCTCATGTGGTTATTGATGACGCCTATCATTTTATGGTCGAAAATGGTTTAATGGGCAATCATAACACAGTAGTAGATTCCAACCTCGCAAACCAGAATTTGTTCTCAAAGGAAGCTCAACTAGGGGAGTCTACCATTGAAAGACCACAACTTCTCATGCTTTCTGCATCAGACCGTGATGGAATTAAACGCATAGGTACTCTCTACAGCAAGTATTTTCGAGATATGACCGACATCCCGAGTTCCAAAGACCCCATCAAGCTTTGTCAGCAATTTGTATCCACTTTGAACAAACGCGCGTTACTGCCATGGAGATCGCACACCATTGTCAGTTCTCTACAATCTCTCGAATCCCTCGACAAAGCACTATCTATTCCTAAACGCCCGGTTACAAACCCTAGCCTGGCACTCATTTTCACAGGACAGGGCGCTCAATGGCCGAAAATGGGCATTGAGCTCATGAGATACGCTGCATTTGCGCAAAGCATAAGGAACTCGAATGAATATCTTGCAACACTAGGTTGCTCCTGGAACTTAGAAGGTATGATCATTGATTTAACTTCCCTTATATAACTCAAACCTTTTGAATCTAACTAACTCGTATTTAGAGGAAATCAATAAGGATGGTGCCAATTCGAGGATACATGACCCGGCAATAAGCCAGCCTGTAAGCTGTGCGCTTCAAGTCGCACTTGTCGATCTTTTAGAGTCAGTTAGAATAGAACCAGCTATTGTACTAGGGCACTCTTCTGGTGAAGTCGCAGCTGCGTACGTATACTTTTCCAACCCAAAGCCGTATATCTATCCCTTCTAACGTTCAGTTCATAAATGTAGTTACTGCAAAGGCGCGATATCCCATGAAAGTGCCATAAAGATTGCCTATTACAGAGGCATGGGTGGGTCGGCTGCTTCAAATGATCCAACTAAGAATGGTACAATGATGTCTGTAGGTGTAGGCGAGACAGAAATCTCACCTATACTGCAAGAGATGTCCGACCAAGGCTTCAATGACCTCCATATAGCTTGCATAAACAGCCCTGGGAACGTCTCTATCGCAGGTGACGCAAATCAAATTGACGAACTCAAAGTTCATCTCGATAGAAAGAACGTCTTTGCGCGCAAGCTCAAGGTCTCCTGCGCGTATCACTCACCGCATATGATTTCCGTCGCAAAAGAATATTTTTCACGCGCCGGAGCTCTAGAGCCTCGAAAGAATCCTAAGAACATAACCATGTTATCTTATCTGGATGGACAAGAAGTTAGCAATGAGCGTTTGTTGAGCCTGGATTATTGGATCACTAATATGTGTGCCCCAGTCCGCTTCACGAAGAGCGTTAGTGGAATAGATATCCTTGGTTCCATCGCCCTGGGCCCCAAAAAGCTTGACCTCAGTCATAAGAAGGGCTTGCTGATCACAAATATACTAGAAGTCGGGCCTCATAGCGCTTTAAAGGGCCCTATTCGAGATATTTTAGGGACATTCTGCTCTGTTGACAATATTAAATACGACTCTGTATTACTTCGGGGTACTTCTGCTCTAAGCTCGCTTCTTGAAGCCGCGGGCAGTTTGCTCTCGTCGGGCTTTGAATTAGATCTTTCGGCTCTGAACGACGAAGACAAACAACTATCACCCATTGCCGATCTTCCAAGTTATCCATTCTCACACTCAAGAAGTTATTGGAAAGAGAGCGAGCGAAGCAAAAACGAGAGGCTTCGGTATAATCGACCAAACGAGTTGATCGGTTCTCGTACTCCAGACTGGCATTCACTTTCAGCTACGTGGCGAAATTTCCTAAGTCGGTCCAAGTCGGAATGGATCGGGGATCATAAAGTAAGTGGCTACTCGAATTACAGGTAATCCTGATATATATGAGATCCTAATTCGCATTGCAGATCAACGACGTTGTTTTGTACCCTGGAGCTGGGATGATGGCTATGGCGATAGAGGCTATGAAACAGTACGCCGGCGAATGTCTCAAGATCACTCCAGCAGCATTTCGTCTCAGGGACGTCCAATTCATTGCGGCTATGAATATGCCTGACGAGTCAACAGAGCTGGAGGTACAGATTAACTTGCGACCTCTTGGGGACAACAACTCTGTTAGCAGTAAATGTTGGTTTGAATTCAACATTTTCTCGTGCCATGAGAGACAGTGGAAAAAACATTCAAAAGGCCAAATACGAGCCGAAACCAACGATAATCCTACTCAGAGTCTTCGTCAGTTTTCTGAGAGCTTAGCTGAAACCAGTCTTCCACCACACGACTTCTTTAACGACATACAAAAGGCTGGCTACGCCTATGGCCCGTCGTTTCAGCGAATTACCCAACTCCAGTATAATAACTCAGTCCCAAGAGAAATACAAGCAAATGTGGAAGTTTATAAGCCAGAAAGTAACGATTACCAGGGACATGGTCGGCGCGCTATTGACCGGACGCATGTAATTCACCCGGCCACTTTGGATGCATTCTTACAGATTCCTCTTGCCGGTGTGGCGTTGGAGAATTCAAGTATGCCTACATTAGTGCCAGTGAAGGTGAAAAACCTCTGGATATCTAGTGTAGGACTGAATAATTCCGATTCCCCATCTTTGCTTGCTCGATCTTGGCTCAATTTCTACGGTTACCGGGGTGGAGAAAGCTCCGTTTCTGTGACAGATACAAACCGTTGTCCAAAAATTGAAATTGAAGGATATGAAATGGCGAGAATATCCGGTGGAGAAGATCTCTATTCGCAACATAGAGCCTTAAATAATCTTCACCGCTGTTGGAATCCCAGCTGGAAACCCGTGGAAGGTAGTGGTGAGGCCGCCCAAGATGGAGTAGAAGTCTCCTGCCACCAGCCAAGCCCAACTTCCCTCACGAAGCCGAAGCTTCTCGAAATACATCTCCACAAACCATCACCAGCGACCAAGGAACTTGCAGGTGCCCTCAAAAATCAGCTAGGATCGATTGGTGACCAGGGCGGTATTATTGTGTCTTTTGTGGATTCAAAACATATTTCAACGGCCTCCGAGACTAGCACAGCTGATATCAAGGTTGTTCTCTGGGATTTGGACCGCGAATCAATTCTGGCGGATCCGAGCAAGGAGGAGTTCTCTGTACTCCAGGATGTCGTCAAGACCAATAATCACGTTCTATGGATTCAAAACTTTGGGGTGTGTTCTCACCACTTAGTAGATGGCTTGTCCAGGACCGTTCGCCAGGAAAATGGTATGGCGAGTTTTGCCACGTTTTTGATGACTAGCAAGGGAGTTGCGGATCGCGTCGAAGCCATCTCTAAAGTCTGCCAGACTCTGCTCAGAGATGGTGACAGTCTCGAGCTCCCGCAAACTTTCCGAGAAACACCCAAAGGCGGCATCGAGTATTTGTGTCTACAAGAGGAAACCGAACTCACGAAAAGGGTCCAATCAGCGCATTCCAATGGATCGCGTGGGGTATCCCTTGCTACATGGGATTTAAACACACCAATGAAGATTACGGTTGGGTCGCCTGGCATGCTTGACACCATCCACTTCATCGACGACTTGAAACCCGAGGAACCGTTGGGGGGAAACGAAATTGAGGTTGAAGTGAAAGCAGTTGGTCTTAACTTCAAAGATTGTCTAATTGCGCTTGGCGCGCTGAACGAAAATAGCATTGGTCAAGAACTAGCTGGAATTGTTACTCGTGTTGGTGCTAGTCGCGCCCACGAATTCGTGCCTGGCGATCGTGTCTGTGGGTTTTCACGCGATGGCTATCGGACATTTTACCGAAACGAAGCTCGGAGCTTCTCGAAAATCCCGGAATCGATGCCTTTCTCGGTTGCTGCTTCCATCCCTATCAACTTTGCTACAGCGTGGTACTCGCTACGATACGTTGCACAGCTTAGAAAGGGGGAAACAATATTGATTCATTCTGGGGCTGGTGGTACTGGGCAAGCTGCTATCCAAATCGCTCATTACCTCGGTGCAACGGTTTACACCACAGTTGGAACAGCTGAAAAAAGGAAGATGCTAACTGAAAGCTATGGCATCCCATCTGGGAACATATTCAGCAGTCGAGATAGCGAAAGCTTCGCTCAAGACATACAAAAAGTTGCAAATGGACGTGGTGTAGACGTTGTTTTCAACTCTCTCTCCGGGGACATGCTGCTCGCATCGTGGGATGCCATCGCACCGTTCGGGCGATTTGTGGAAATAGGGAAAAAAGATATACAGGCGCAAAATACTCTGCCTATGGCTCAATTTGAGAAGAACTGCTCTTTCAGTGCCGTTGACCTTGGTCACATGTTTGCGGAACGGCCAGATCGGGTAACCGAACTAATTGATGAGGTTTTGAAGCTCTTCGACGCCGAGATATTTCGGGCCGTGCAACCTGTCCGCACATTTGAACTATCAAAGATTGTCGACGCATTCCGATTGATGCAGAGTGGGAAGTCGAGTGGCAAGATAGTGGTCGAAAAGGGGAAATTAGATCAAGTACCGGTAACAACCACTAGAAAGACTTTAGAAAAGATATACACGAGAATGCTAATTATAATTCGACCGATTGATAGGCGGTTTTGACACCGAAACAAAAGCCAATCTTTACCGCAAATGCCTCCTATATCATTGCTGGCGGTCTAGGAGGCCTTGGCCGCGATATCGCACGCTGGATGGCTGAAAGGGGCGCGAGGACTCTTGTTTTACTTTCCAGATCGGGCCCAAGCGACTCATCTCGTGATTTTATCACGGAACTCGAAAGCGCGGGTGTGAAATGCATCACGCCAAAATGTGATATATCAGATCTTAAATCTCTATTGGAGACTATTAACATCCTGCAGAAGACTGCACCGCCAATTAAAGGATGCATCCAAGCAAGCATGGTTCTTAGAGTAAGTGATTTGACCAGGCATAACCGTATCAGAGAATTTAAGTCGGCTAATGACTTCACAAATATCAGAGTGCTCTGTTCCAGGAGATGAGCCAGAAAGAGTGGAAAGAGAGTCTTGCTTCAAAAGTTTTCGGTAGCTGGAATCTCCATTCAACACTCCCCATGAACCTCGATTTTTTTGTTCTTTTGTCTTCAGTGCAAGGAATAATAGGAGCTCGCACACAGAGTAATTATGCGGCTGCGAACACATACATGGATGCATTGGCCCGATATCGTGTAAGCAATGGGCTGAAATGCATTTCCATGCAGCTTGGCGTTATGGAATCGGACGGATATCTGGCAGAGCACCAAGCCGAAAAAGATTTATTGCTTTCGCAGAATACTTACATGCCTGTCGAACGTTCCGATTTCCACGCGCTTCTCGACTATTACTGCGATAAAAATTTACCAATATGCCAACCCGATGAAGCGCAGATCGCTATCGGTTTGAAACTACTCTATGCCGATCCGACTCTGGATCTCCCAGGGACCGGCTGGGGTAGTACTCCAATGTTCCGGAATCTAAGATATCTCACCCCGCTTAAGGAAGCAGCTGGCTCTCAAGATAGCGTATCTCGGTTCGCAGTTGCGCAATCTGAAAAAGAAGCTACCGAAATTTTGATTCAAGCTTTGACTCAACGACTTGCTGCAATGATTGGAGGTATCGAATCCGATGAGGTAGATCAAAGTAAACCCGTCCAAGCATATGGTGTCGACTCTTTACAGACTATGGAATTACGGAGCTGGCTATTAAAATGTTTCAAATCGGACGTACCAACATTTGAAATTCTCGGCGCCACAAACCTTACCGCCTTGGCTAATGCCATTCTCCAACGGAGTTTCTACAAAACTGCTATGCTTAAGTGAAATATCCTTTATTGCGACCTAATCATTCTTTAGTTTCGCCTTGTAGCTTAGTAATTAATTACACTCAGTCATTTTTGTGATATTTGTGGCCTTAATCGGCTTTGATGCTCTTCTCTAAGCTCTTTAAAAAATCTTGCAGTGTACTCTTGCCACTAAAGGTGTCTGGCCGTGTATCTCGTATACTAGCTAGCCGATAACAGCTACTTTTAGTTCGAGGCCAAAAAATTATATATGAATTAATTGAGGCATCATTACTCTCGACGCCTATTGGTGACTTACAGTGAGCGCCTAGTTAAAGGCACCAAACCTAAGACCGAACCAGATATATATTCTGTGCATTCTTACTGCTACTTCCACCGCTTGGATTGAATTGAGAATGGCATAAGTTGCTCACTTTTTTGACTTCATAATTTTGGAATAGAAATCTAGGCCTGGAAAGACTACTGCATAACGAAGCATTGCTTCTTACCTTTTCAAGATATACAAGTTTGCTTTTGTTATTAATAATATATCTTATGTAGAATGCCGAAAAAAAAAAAACCTCTATAACATATTTAGCGTGCATCTAACTCGCCTTATATCCTGAAGAATCTCGATTTCATGTATCCTTATCACACTTAATGTGGTAATTGCAATATCAGATAACGATCTTGATCTCAATGGGGCTTTTTGATCCTCTATAGCGCTCCTGATAACTGAGTCTTCATTTTCAAGACGAAGAAGAAAATCCTCCATGATTTGGAGCATTATTGCAATCTGTAGTTTTAAAGACCTTGTACCCAGAGAAAGTTCTCCAATGCTGAGGCTAGGAATCCGAGATCTTAATTCCTGTGCATTGATTGGGTCTTGGCACGGTAAGTCTCTGAGCTCTTGAAGAAGGTGCTTGTAGATTTCAAGCACCTTGACCCGACAGGAAACCAACAGTAAAATTGACCCAGTGTCATGAGGCAATGAACGCAATGACGCTTTTTCGGATTTTCTATTACGAGTTTCCGGTCTATCAGAGTTCTCAAAGCATTTGACTGTGTTGCTGTCGCCCATCAGGTGTCGGACTGAGACTGACTGAGCATCAATATCTGGGGTACCAACCATTTTAATTTTCTCTGTAGCGGGAGACCTAATAGTACCACCTGGTGAATCAAAAGGAGCATTGTCGTATATATCAAGCAACTTTTGGGATAAAATAAAAGCTTGATCTGGTCCCCATATTTTATTGGTGAAATTTTTTATTTCGGATTTAGAGACGTCCTCTGTGGTCTGATAATTACCAGATATCTGTGCCTCTTCTTGATCGTGAAGCTCGGCATTTAAGTCCATAACCGTGGAGATCCAGTTTCGAGCTACGGGTGACGGTTTCTCTTGATGTTCTAGTTTTTCGCTGACATAATCTCCGAATAACCCCAACAAGCTTCCCGGACTCCCAGCACTGTCAGACTCTCCAGAAAATGGATTTAACATTAATAAGCTGGATTTCGATGTGTGAGAAGACTCAGTTGGACGCCAAAAGCAGCCAAAGCCTGGTTGAGTGTCGCTTTTCAGAATAGCCCAAATATCCTCGTCTCTGGGAATGTCTGAATCTATGAAAGATGTTGTATCGAAATTGTTGGCTAGTTGTTCTGGACGAAATTGGGTGGGCTTCTCTGCAATAGCCACATCTGGTGTTTCCGAAAAGTGGAGAATACAGTGTCCGTCGCCACTACTATTCTCAAATTCTGGCTGCTATTATATACCGCATTAGATAATCTGACGTCTCTGAAAATCTTCGGCTTCAATTTGAAAATATTTATTGCATGAAATACGTACACTCCCAGGAGAACCTCCTATACCTATATCACCAAAGTCTTCCAAGAAGGACTCGAAAAGCTAGGAGATACCAAGTATATTAATTGTGAGATTAGAGCAAGAGCTTCAGTTGGCGAGTTTGAGAAAAAACTTACAGGGATTGAGCCAGAGCTACTAGCTTGAGAGCCAGTAGACGGCTCGCTCCATCGTCTTACCCGTCCATCTGTTGTAAAAGTACAACTTTGTCTCTTTTTCTTCAATTTTGGGGTGATATAGCAATGAAATCCAGACCTTGAACACCGAGCGCATGTGCTGTTGCCTTTCTCGCGTTGGCAGGAGAGCTTCCGTACATGGCAACGGTCGCATGCACGTCTATTTTTCTGAATTCTGTACATTTTAATATGTATTGTTTAAGGTGACTTTGAAGTTTGATACAGATATAATTAAATTTTGTAGAAGGTATCGGTATCAAGGAGGTGAATCGTAGACATAGTTCAATAATGACCGAGGTTATGTATACGAGTGCTGCGTTCTCTATCCCCGCTTATAGGGGTTCTGGGCGTATACTGGGGCTATATACTCATTTCGAGGCATGTACGCTTAAATGGCTTCCTATTGAAGCCGTAACATGGCATTTGCTTCCTTCGCAGAATCGAGTACTTGTGATGCTAGCTCAAGGCATTGCCGCTAAACACTATGAGCCCTGATGCCACGTAATATGAGGCTTGATACGGAGTTTTTTCGTAGTCAATGAGATATCATAGATAATCCCTGAAGTGATTACTCCTATGGGAATTGGGTTCGTTTCAGCTTCTCAGTCTTAAAATTGCCACCAACACTAGTCTAGACTATTTTCACGGTTTCCTTCAAATTGAAGCTTTCTGGGAAAGTCATACGAGTATTTAGGCTAAATACGCCAAGTTTGTAAACCCCGTTGATAGACGCAGTAGCTGTATCGACTTGTGGCTTTTATGGCCAAAAGATATTTTCCGGGGTACGCGGTTTCCGACTCGCTCGGGGGCTGACTTAAGAGAAATTCAAATATCATAAAACAAAACTCAATAGAAGAAGAAACTCAATTCATCGAGATCAACAAGTGCAACTAACTCGAATATATCAAGCCTCGACCGTAGCTCCGTATCCTCCTAAAAAAGGAGGAGTGGGGGTGTTCTTTATTATCAGAGATTTGGAACTCAAAAAACTCGTACCTTTCCGGGGGAGTTTGGATACTCTTGGATCAGACTAATGCCTAAAACTAATTGTCTTTGACGGCCTGGACTATTCCAGAAAGCTGACTATATCTCGGCTCACAGCTTCGCGTCTATGTGATTATAAATGGCCCAATGCATCGATAAAACCCAGGAGACAATCCATCCATGTGATTTCACTGTTGGGCCTTCTGAAAAGGAAAGGCCAGCCTGCGTGGGGCGCGCTTCCCCTTCTTGGCTTGACGTGCCTGACATCTGTCTAAACCTAAAAGTAAAAGGCGCAATAATCCGGCTAACCTGACCTGGACGGCACTATCTTTTTGCCTCTATCCAGACCGCCCCCCCTACCCCACCGACGTTGCAAGACAGGCGGATGGAGTAACCCTCGATATGTTTGGGTATAATTTGGATGATGCTGGCTAAAGTTAAGACAGAGATGAGTTTTTGCCTGTGAGGGAAGCCAACACGTGAAAGCTTTGATCTGACTTCTAAAAGAAAATTGGAGAGAATGAAATAGCCAAACTTTCATGAGAGGATTTATACCAGTGGTACGAAAATTAGAATTGTCTTAGTTCTTTTAAGTCTACTGGTTAAAATTCCTAGAAATCTATTGTTTAGGAACTGGTTTTGGGAAGAATAATCAATCATCAGAAAGCTAAACCCTCAGGGATAAAACGAATATACAAAAATACGTAAGTCTTATCGAGTACACAGACAATAGTCCTGTTGTGTAAAATTCAAACCGCATTCTCAACAACATCGGTACCGTGCTTTCCGGGAGAAGGTGGTTGATACAGGAGATGCCTTCGCAAACTTGTCAGATAATCCGTAGTAACTCCAACGTTTGACAAATATTTGTTAATGCCCCCTTTATTCTGAATACATGTTACCACGATCTCCACTAATCCATCTTGCACACCAATATAACCACTTTCTTCAGTGTAACCTAGCGGGGCTACTAACTTCATAAGCTCTTCTCGCATTTTCGCTATTCCAGGGTTTGTGAGCATGTAATCATGGTCCATCGCAGCTACTTCTACGTCCCCGTGACCCAGAAGAGCTAACAAGACGAGCAGGACAATGAGTCCTGTCCTGTCTTTGCCTTGGATACAATATATCATCAAGGGATAGGTTTCATCGTCTTTAAGAAGACGGAAGATATTCAAAATTTCTGAACTGAGGTACTCTACTGAAAGCTTAGCAACCTCTTTAACTCCCATTGGAATTATAACCCGCTTTGAGATATAAGCTACTGCCTTTTTGGGAAATCCACCATAATGATAAAAGAGAACGCGGATCTTTTGGTACCAGGCAAGTTTGGGCAAAAAGGCCTTTTTTGTAAATTCATCTGTAGGATAAGGGATACGGTAGTATTCTGCTGTAGGGATATCGGCAACAGGATTTACAGATCTGAATATTTTGTGTTCGTTTATTGATCGTAGATCGAGAAATGTTTTGATACCGAGTGTTTCCGTAAGAATCTTAATATCCGCATCAGTAGCTTGATCTATACGTATGAAAGGGTGAGAAACTTTCTATCTTATCCCCCCATACTTATGGTGAGGGTAAAAGCACTAAGGATCTAGCGTACCTAGTGGAGCAGAACGGTAAAGCACGCCTTCTTTCATGATTCTATCCGTAAGGTGGCGTTGGTTAGAACAAACTTGCAAGGCTAGGAGAGGGCTGAAATTTGCAGAGCTTGTATATATTTTTGATTTGTACTGACTTTTTGCCCAGATATTGATTAATTGCCATTCCGACATCGCGACAGTTATGTACTGATATGAGTCCATTGACAAAACAACTTTCTTTGGCATTCCTGGGCTTCTCGATCGTGGCTGACATAGTATTCGGGAACTAAATTAACTGAATTCAAATTTAGAAAGGGGGATAGACCAAGCCTTGATATATGTGGGGTGGAGAGATGGCGCAAAGTTTATAGTAAACTAGCTGTTTAAAGGAGTTGTTGTAATGCTGGGTATCGCTCCACTTTATAACCTTCCAAAGTCTTGCGAGTTATGAATTCAGAGCGACTTTTCATACTAGGGCACGGCAGGGTTTCAATGTATCTACAATACATTGCAGCGGTATTGGCGAATACCCTAATTTAGACACTGCAATTGCGATGTATTTGCGTGGATATACCTGTTGGCCAGAGACTACATGTTCGGTGTTTGAACCACCAGTGGCCTAGCGGCGATTTGGCCAAAACGGGAAGATCGGACATAATCAGGAGAATAGTACGAACTCCTTATAAGCAAGCCGCATACTAGGCTAGTCAGTGGCAAGCATATTATGCTGGTCTTGCCTAAAGCTAGAACCCAAGAAATTTGTAACAAGCCAATAGTCGATATGGTGGGTATACGCGACAAAAGGAGTTTATCAATTGCCATCCTTTTAGAGCATTCTTTAACTCTGTATTTACCAACTGTCCCGATCATACTTTTCTCCTAAGAGAGTAGACTTATCTGAATACGGGGCTTCACTCACCCAATGCTAAGCATAGATATGGTTCCGAAAGTTGGCCCAAAGGGTCTGCGAACTCCGATAGAAGGAAAGAATAGGAAAGCAAGAGGACAAGAAAGAAAAGAACTCCATTAGAAATCTTGATGCTCGGCGCTTTTACTACCGGTACTAATTTGAGCAAACCCAAAACGACTAACATTATAGGGTCTTAAGTCTTATTGGTACAAGGTCGGAATTGGACTAGTCGCTAATTCAATCTGAAGAGCTAGTTTCAGGTATCAGGCCTAGCCGCCTTTTACGCGCTCCCCACATGGCACTTTGAGAAGACCATTGAATACCTCGTTTATTTCTAAAACGGAATTGCGGCTTCCTTGTCTAGAGTTTCTCGTTTTCGATAGAGCAGGCCACGTTTTCCAAAATCAGAAATGCATTCCCAGAGACGATTGGCATTCGAGGCTTGCTGATCTGACAACTTAATAACCCTGTCTCATCTCCATAAGAGGGGTTGAATACATCTTTTGCGCACGCTATAATAGCATTATAGTCACCAAATTTACTTGCGAAGAAAAATGTTGACCATTCAAAAAAACAGACGAGCTTGCGATCGGTGTCATTCGCAAAAGCAATCGCAGCAATCGCAGCAAGGTTTATGAGCCATGCATCCGTTGTTCAAGAGCAGGGACAATCCGCTTCATTACGCCAAGCTGAAGAAAACCAGAAAGATCTCAGTCTTAAATCTCAGCGATCCAGCTCCAGCCAAACTAAGCTCCCCAGATTCTCGTAGGGGCCTTGCGACGCCCGGATCACAAATTTTCAGCCCTTACTTGGTGAGTATACGTAAAGGACATCCTTTCAAATTGCTGCGTTGGACGCCGCAACATAACAAGTTCTTTAGGATATTGATATTCTGACACTTGGTTTGACAGAAAATGAATGGTCCGTGAATCCATTTCACCAAATTTCTGAACGTTAGTTTCAATTATTGATAATAATCTTTATTTGTTTGGTAAAGATATTAAGCTCGATCGCTCTGCTTTCGTACCTTTGTAGGAGATTCGGAGCCAAGCAGTGCTCCAGTTTCTGGATGGAGTGACATTTTCATCCCATGGCCCGACTGAGATTCTTTAAACCAGGCTGAGCTACAAGAGATACCGAGAAGTGATACCGAGTCCGATGTTAACTCCTCACGCAGATCGGGTTCTCTTAAAGATCTTAAGTTGCTCAAAGCATTCTGCTTCTTACCGGGTTCGCCTGAACAATGCCAAGTAGGTGGTATTTAGCTAGCACAATCGCGTGCTCAAATGTTGACACCAAAGGCTCATTGCGACCCCTCCATGTCACCAACCCGCGGAGTAGTGGGATTTTTGTTATCTGTGCAAATAAGTACTTGTTCTTGGCTCGGATTTTCCATAGGTTTTGTCCTATCGGGACCTCAGATAATAATAAAAATTTGAGTTTTTTTGGGGCTAGGAGTTAAATGCATATGGAGGTAAATTTTCGTCGAGAGTGGGGCATACTAAACCTAGCTAACCTGCATCCGCCGAAACTCGGCCAAAACAACAAACCGGGCATGTCAGGAAACATCTAATGACAGGAATATTAATCATTTTTGTACTAGTCAAAGTGGTGTCGGCACGGCAAGGTGCTCGGATTTCCACTGTACTGTGTACTTACACAGTATTTGATCCTCAATTACTCCGTACGGGCATGTGAGAAGACTGTGCCTCAAAATCGCAACCAGATGCGAAGGATAGCGGATAAAAGTTTACGCTAAGTTCGTTCAAAAGCAAATTCCGAATCAGCGGTGATTTTATTGCAATCGGAGATTTAAGATTGAAATATCACTAGCGGAACCCGCGGTGTAGTTGCTGGGTATAGATATATTATGTGATTAATAGACGGACATACGGTGAAAAAATCACGCCTGGACAAGTCTCATTCGGTTCCTATAATGACACAGGAAAACACCTGCTTTCCACTTGAATATATTTTTCGAGGGAGCCGGATGTTGTGGAAACAGAATCCATGTTCGAGCTCCCAACCGCCTCTAAAGTGGAACTATGTCAACAAAACAACGCTTCGCAATTCCTCTCGAATTCTCCTCAAAACTCCGATATGTGGAATCGTTAGACGAACGCTCAGACGATGAAATTGGTTCATACCTTTCCTCCTATAGCCCTATAACGAGCGAGAAGAACATATGGACATATTGGCACGCCGGGTTTAAATCTATGCCTGCCTGGTGTCGACGAAACATCATCAATTGGGCTCGCCTCTGTGGCCCCACCTGGAATATTCATGTTCTGGATAATGTTGCTGACAGTCCTAACCATTTTTTAAAGTGGATCGAGCCCGATATGCTTCCCACCGCACTTGTCTCTGATACTATGCAAGGACCATGGGCGGCGACCCATAGTTCCGATTTTATGCGAGGCTCGTGCTTGTACAAATATGGCGGAGTTTGCCTAGACGTCGGGATAATCCTATTTCGGACACTGGATAGTATTTGCTGGAATCAGCTTGAAGACAGGGATTGTCTATATCAGATTGCCAAGCCACATATTTTTGGGCCTAAAACGGCGAGCCATTTCACAGCAGCACGGAAAGGTGATAAGTTTATCAAAGCTTGGCATGACTTTTTCGTATACCTCTGGGAGGGACAGAACAGTTCCGCTGGCATCGAAAAAAACCCTCTGATATCCTTTTATCGCAATACAAACTTCAAAGCACCTGGTTACGATTGGGAGTTCAATGCCGATGCTCGCGACTTCATACACTATCTAGGGCTAAGTCTTTCTTGGATGCGTCTTTGTCTTGTTGACGGAGGGGATGTAGCAAACGAAACCAATTGGTCTCAGTACGCCAAAGATCACATTCTGTATTTTGACGCCTTGCAAGAAGATTGGGCAGCGCAGACGGTTGTTGGATTCAAGGGAAAAGCTCAATTTGATGCATTGGCGACAAAATTGATTGGTACTGATCTTGAGTCCGAGGAATATCAAAAAGGGTATAACCTTGTCTGGCGTCTCTTGACTCGAAGCTCTATGCAAAAGATTTCTCATGCAAAAGGTCTAACCAAGACTCCTGAGCTGGGATTACTGTGGGAGATGCCAGGATTTGAAAATAAAGATATCGAACCGGGTTCTTTCGCCGAGCTATTACGGTATGGGAGTGTTTATTTCGAGCAATCAAGAGATATTGACTACTTAGAATATCAAATACCTGATTGCGTGATGCACAAGGGGCTCTATGAGCCATAATAGTATAAAGCCATTATAATCGATTTTGTAATTATGCTTTCGACATATACGCATAGCACCCTAGTAAATGTTTCCTATAATCTAAAGCTTATGATCTCTCAAGTCAGGCTTACTGGCCCTTTATACTATGCTCTTGATTACCGCTAAACCTCTAAGTTATCAGCACTAGCGCCCGTCACAATTGCGATTTTGCCTTTTAATGGAAGTAAGGACGGTACCTTGCTTTCAGCTGGGAGGTTTGTGTTATTTTGCTCAAAGACTCCACCATTTTGACCAGGCAAGAGAACTCCAGTCAGATCTTGCATATTGTTAGATAATTATGTGTGTAAAAATATACTTAGATCGCTTCTATTTTGAGAAATTGCTATTATATGAACCCTATTTCGAAGATGAAATAAAATTGAACATCCAGACAAATAAATCAGACTGCTTAAGAATGGATCTCAATTTCTTTCACTGATATGTAGTAAATCTGACTTTAGTAAAAATATAACTCTAAATAGTAAGAGATTCTTTGGGTTTTGGAGTCCAGCACCAATTAAGACTAGTTAGTTACATGTGGAACCTTTGGGTTGCTGTAGCATGCTACAGCACCTGCGGCGAAACCGTTTGCGGAGGTTGAGAATATGCACGCTAACGGCGTTTTGAGGTCGTAGAGGATTCGTGAGTTCGTGAGCACGGTGGTTGTTAACTCGCCGATGCTATGAGAACCCCGCCTTTCCGCATAATTCCAACTTCGATTGTTTCGATCTGAACGGTGCTTTTAACCATTACAGACGGCTGGGTAGCAACCTGTATCTCCTAAGGTCTTAAAATAAGCTAGATAATTTACCTAAAGCGAGATTTGGAATTCAGCGAAGATATCGAGATTCGTTTTTTACTCTTGCTTAAACTAAATAGAATATGGTAGACCAACTCCAATACTACAGCGGCGGCGGCGACAGCCTCACGGGATCTAAACTTCGATGGAAAGAAAAAGCTCCAGGACAGTGGAGTCGTGGATTTGATCCCTTAGAAAGGCTCGAATATCTCATAACGACTTCGGCCCCTAACTCTACGCCACGCGCTGTCACTGCTGGAGCCATCATTCCAGTTGATCTTGAAATATCGGTTGAAAATGTCAAAATGGCTTGGTTAATTCTACGATATATGCACCCAACTCTTGGTTGTGCTATTTACGACGGTTATTTTCAATACGATGTGCCAACCGAGAACAGTTTAGAAATTTGGCTTGTGGACACGTTTCAAGTTTACGCCGGTAGGAGTGGGCGGGATGTAGCATCATCGATAACCCACAACAAAACTGCAGAAATATGGTACTCTCCTAGCCAACGAGAGGTGTTTCTCCGAATACGTCACGAGATCATTGACGGGCTCGGTATAACGATTCTTCTTAACAACTTCATAGAAGTACTTCGCACTGGACCATCATTTACAAGACCAACCTTCGGGGACGAGTCCAGCCGTCTAAGTCCATCGCTTGCCGAAGTACGCGATGCCGAGAAACCTCTTGCGGCAGCTATACTACTCGCACAACAAACAATGGAGAAATTCCACAACCGGCAGCCTCTCATGCTAAATCCTAGAGAGAAAAGTCGCACGACACCTTTCCATGGATGCCAAATCGAGTACGAATTTGGAGAATCCCAGACTTCAATCATTCTACAAGCTTGTAAAAGCAAGAATATCACTGTTACACATGTCTCGACAGTTGCAATGGCATTAGCGGTTCTCG